>JBBGBA010000664.1:0-10664 GCA_038088335.1 Mesorhabditis sp. LJ9110
AAGTCGCCCTGCCGTCGGTCGTGATACGGGCATCGTGCGAAGAGCACGATCGGATACAACCAGGTGGTCCCGTGGGACGAAGGTTTCGGAGAAAGCGCGGTCTCGGGGTCCTCGGGCGTGTTCGAAGAGTCGACGACCGGATCGACCACAGGACCCTTGGCGAGACCGGACGCGGGGAACACGTGCCGTCGGCTCCAACGTCGCCACCTGCACGATCTCCGCGCGCTCCCCCACGCCCGTCGGCTCGCCGCCGCGCGGCCCCGGGAGGCCGTTCGCAGCGGCCCCGCCTCGATCCGCCTCCGGTGAGGCTCGCGTCCTCTCCGGGCGAGGTTCCACGATCCCCACCGGCCACCGTCCGGAACGCACCGCCGGGACCTCGCTCGCATACCGGTCGCTGCGACCGGCCGCGGGCCCGAGCCGGGACGCATCAGGGGCGACGATGCCGCATCCACGACCTTCTGACCTCGCCAAGCTTCGGCCAAAGGCCGTGACCGCGCGGGTCCGTTCCCTCATCGCAGGCTCTCCAGCCGACCGCATCGCTCGGTAGTTCTTGGCGCTCCGCGGCCCCGGCGTGGGCCTCGTAAGAACCGCTCGAAGCCGAGCGCTCGGGGAATCTTCGCACCTTCACCATCGTCGCGCATTGTGCGCGGGACGTCGCGATGTTCGCCCCGGTGGACGGACTCCCACCCCCACCACGCGATGCCCCCGGGGAAACCCAGGGGCGGTCGGCCCGCCGAAACGAACTCGTTCCTCTCGGCGGATCGGGCTCAGGGTTTTGTCGGCCGCAGCGCCCGACCATCACGCTCGCCAGGGAGGTTGATGCGCGGCTGGTCTCCTCCAAGACCGCATCCGCCTCCCGCGGCTGCGGCGCGGCCGCTCGCCGAGGCGCCCCACGATTGGCCGTCCGCACCTGCCGTCCCCGGATCATCAGCGCCGGCGCCATCTCCGGCGGCTCCGATGACGCTCCCCCCCGGAAAGATCGACTCCCCCGACGCCGACCGGCGTGTCGCAACGGCCCGGCCGCCTCCTCGTCGCGCGCGTCGTTCACCGGACGGCTGGACGGCGTAGTTGACAACAACGCGATGGGCCGCCGCTCGTTGTCGTCCGCCGACGCTCCCTTTGCGGGAAGGTGCTCCCGGGAAAAGGTCGCCCCCCTCTCGCATGGTTACGTTATCCGACGCCGTCGGCCCCGATCGTCCGGCCCGGTCGCAAGGCGGCGGTGCGCCGCCCTCGACGGCTGCAGAACGGCTCGCGGGCTCCGAGCATCCGCTGGGTGCTCGGAGAACTTCGAGTGCGGCAAGGTGGGGCGCGGAATTGACACGGGCATCCGGCCCGGCCGAGCGCCGTCAGGCCTCAGCGATCCACCCCCAGCGGCTCCGGCGCGAGGACTCTGATCGAGGCACGCCCACGACGCGCGTGTCACCGTCGGGACGAGGACGCGGACAGCAGCGGATCCTGACGCGGGTGAAACCATCGAGGGCCACGTCTCTTGCGGATAGCGATCTCACTCGCGCCCCAGCACGGAGCCGGTCGGCGGCCCCCGGCGAGCATGCCGCTGAGGGGTGCTCGCGGCCCCTCCTCCCAGCCGGACGTCACCGGGCATCCCCGTGCCGCGAAGGTTCCGCGCACGAAGGCGCCCTCATCAACAAGGTAGCCGACGCGCTCGTTCGCGATCGAGACGAGCGTTTCCGTCCCGCCCGCGGTCGCAGGCGTCGAGATGCGGGCGGCCGCCGCAGTCGTGACCTCTCCGACGCCGACAGGCGAGACGCCGCCGAGCACCGTGCGAACAGACGCAGGCCGACGACCGTCACGTCCTCCTGCGCATGTCGGGAGGAGGTCGGAGCCGGCCTTCGCCGTCAGTCGAGCGTCCGCTCCTCCGGAACAAGACACCTCCTCCCGCCAGTCGCGATCCCGCCGACGCGCCCACCGCGGCGTCGGCGATCGCCGCAACCCTCAACCGCCTCGAACGCGGCGCGAGCGGTCCGGGTTCACCATCGCGCGACAGGGACTCGAAGCTCGTGCGCGGCGCGATCGCCGATCGATCGGGCAACCACAGCGCCGTGCCGCCGAAGCTCCCGCCGCGATGGGCGCACTGCGGCGCCAGCCACATCGGCACTCCAGGAGGCGCGTGCCGAGGTGCGGCGGTGGGGTGGACCCGCGTAGTCGATCAGCGTCGCGATGGTCCGTCCTCGGCCCGCACCGCGAGACCCAGGCTCTTGTCGCTCGGCCCATCAGGGTTCTGCCCCCAGGCCCCGGCCCGTCCGTCCAGACGTCGCGGTTGACGTTCCGTCGACCTCTCCGCGCGCGAAACCCAGTCGGGCCGGCTTCAAGCGGCGAGCGCGAGGAGACCGAATCGGCAAGACGGTCGAAGAGGCCAGTCGAGTGTAGGCGAGCATTCAGCGCTCGCAGCGCGTGACACCCGCCTGCGGGCGTGCGGCCCGCGCGGCGCGTTGAGAATGCGTGGCGACCAGCAGGATCGCGTCGGCGGCGATGCCGGTCTCCGTGCGTGCGCTGCCGGAATCCGTCCGTCACCCCGAGCTCCAGGGTCCGCCGAGACCAGGGCGACGATCGTGCCGTCGGACTCGAGCACGAGTGCACGGGCGAACAGGCGGTCGTGGATGCCGGACGAAGTCGTCGCCCATCGCATTGAGGCCGGTCAGGCGCCGGAGGTGAGGTCCACGACGGGTGCCGGCGCGGAGACGAGGTGGTCATCAGGCCGTCCTCGCTCGGGCAATTCGCTTCGTCGGCGACGGCCTCGGGCTGGCGGAGCAGATGCCGCAGAACGGGCATGAGCTCGAGGAGGTCCCCTGTTCCTCCCCGGCAACCGGTCGAGCGCCGCGCGGAGCAGGGCGACCGGTCTTCACGAACGCCTAGCACCCTCCGCCCCTCGGCGGTCGCGGGAGAATGAGCATCGAGCGCGCGTCGACGTCCGAGATGCGGCGTTCGGCGGTCAGTCGCCACGAAATCCTTGAGGAGGTTGCTCACCGTCGGCCGCGCGATCCTCAGGAACTCCGCGAGCTGGGCGGGGTGAGATCGCCGTGCAGGATGAGCATGCGCAGGATGGTGACCTGCGACTCGTTGGCGAGGGGCTTGCCTTCGAGCGCGACTCGCCCGCTTCATCTGCGCCACAACGCCCCGGGGGCGAGGTGCGCGAGCTGCGCTATGGGGTCCGCGTCAGCCGCGGGGAAACGGCTCCATGCCGTCATCGTCCCCAGCAGTTCCGGGTTTCAGCGTCGTTCCCGCTCGAATCGTCCTCTGATCGCGTCGCGGTCATCCCGTCACGCCTCCTTCCGTCAGTCCTGACGGGACTTTCCTCTAAGGCACGGGGGCGCGATCATCAGCGGCGGGCCCCCGGAAGGGCTATGAAAACACAATTTCCCCACCGCCCCCCTCTGCCCGCATTCGAAAAGGTGTACAGCGAGAGGGGCAGGGTGGCGGGGCCGACGCCCTTGAGCATGTACAGCGCGAAGAAGAAATCGTTCCCCCGTTGATGACCGGTCATCACCGCCGCGGTGAAGACCCCGGGGCCTCAGCGGCGGCAGGATCACATCCCGGGGCGTGCCCCCCGGTTGGCCCCGCCGTCCAGCTGCCCGCCTCCTCGTAGTCGATGGGCAGCGGCCCGTAGCCGGTGGGGGGAAGGGGCCCGGGCCCCAGGGTGCCGAAAAACCCCGGCCCGTATCCCGCGACGGTCGACGTGAGACCGGTTCTGGTAAAAAAGGACGACGGTGGCACGATCGCCGGAGGGAACCCCGAGGAAAAGGCGCGCCCCGAGTAGAAGACCCGCGGCGACATGCTCTTCGCCCGCGCGAACCCCCCGCGACCATCTTCCGGCCCCAGGACCGGGGGGCACGGTCGGCACCCGACGATGACCCCTGTTGGTCAGAGCCGTGAGGTACCCCCCTGCTGGAACACGGTCGTGTAGTTGCCGATCGCCCCCCGTGGTCGGGTGCGATCGACGGCGTGCCGGCTTCCCCTTCTTGAACAGAGTTGACCGGAGCACCCCGGGGGCAGCAGCCCCCGGGGCCCCAACTTTTGGGGCAGTGTGTACGGCGCCCCCCCCCAGCGACGGCGGCGGCCGGTCCCCCCGTGACTGTGCTCCCCGACGACCCCCCCTTTCGCACCCCGCGATCACCCCGGGCGGCGACATGACGGGGCAGGGGATCATGGTTTTAAGGGGGACTCGACTTCCAAACAGCCCCTGGCCGTATTGGTTTAGGGGGCGACGTTCAGCACCGGGTGGCGTCCCCGGGGCCCCCCCGTCGTGGCGAACACGATTTTGAGCGCGTAAAACCGACCAGCGTGAACCACGTTGGGGGACGGCGGGCGCGGGGGGCCCCTTCGATCGGGGAACCGTCGCCAGGAGCTCGCCCCCCCCGAGCACCGAGGCCCCCCACCACCCCCGATTCACGCTGTTCCGGGCCGGGGTGTGACGGGGGGCACCAGGCCGCTCCATTTCCCCCGCGTCGATCGCGAAACCGTGATGAGGGGGGGGCGACGCCTCCCAGCCAGGAAAATGGAAGCCGGGTACAAAGGGAAACGCGATGAACGAGTTCACCGGCCCGGGGGGGGGGCCCCCGCGCTGCCGCCCAGATGAAACCGGCCCCCGAGCGGGGGACCCCGCACCGGGATGGGAAAAACGAGCGGAAACCCCTTCCCCCCCGGTTTTTTGCGCTGTAAAAGCCTTCGCCAGCACCAGACCGGCAGGTTCTGCCCGAGCCCTCGTGACAACGCGTAGATCACGGTCACGGGATCGCGTAAGGGGGGCCGAGCTGCCCGAGCGACACGAAAATTTCCAGGCCTTGGGCGATCGTGTCGCTGAAGCCGGTCCCCCGCGTGAACGCCAGGAACCCTTGCGATGAAAAGGGGCGAAGAAACGACCATCACGATCGCCGGGAGGGGGGAAACCCCCAGCGATAGCGGTGCCCGGGGCCGCGGCCCTTCCCCCGGGAGGTCCGTAGTCCTCCCGGCCCCCGGGGCACCCACACCCCGGGGGGCAGGCGCCGTGTGCGTGGTCTGCATCCCTCGTCCTTTCAGCGACTACTTCTGGGGCGCGAGGGGCCGGTCGATGAACGTCTGGAACTGATCCCCCGGGCCCGTTGCGGGTCGCTTGACCCCCCCGCACCTTGACGGCGATGTTTGAAGTTGCCGAAAACCCGGGGGTCGAGGGTTGACCGACAGTGTCGCCTTCGGCGACGTGAGCATCGTCTTCCGGGTTAGGCCACCACCGAGGGGCCCTTGCGGTCGGCAGGGGTCGGCACGATCTGGGAATGTCGACCCTAGCTTTTTGGGAGCCCTTCGTCGTGACCCCTCGATGAAGTCCGCCGCCGCGCTTCTTTTGGGGGTTCCCCGGCTTCGGGAGGAAAAGCCTTCGCTCGGGGCGTAACTCGGTGTCGCGTTCTTCGCCGACCCCCGGCCCGAAAACCCCTGGTGCTGTCGATCGTCGATTTCGACCCGTCGGCGTAGAAGTTCGGGGGGGAAGTCGGAGGGGGGCACGATCATGGGGCCCCGACCCCCACCACCGCCTTCACCCCCCTGCTGCCAGGTCGCCGTCGTGGGGGTCCCGGGGTTAAACAGCCTGAAGTCGGCTTCGAAGGGACGCCAAAAGGGGGCCCCGGGGGCCCCCCACCCTTTTTCCCGTTCTTCACCCCCCGGCCTGGGGGGCGTCCGCGTTGGTCGGTCATGTAGGTGAACGCGGGGGGCATCATCGTCGGGGGCCCACCCGCCCCCTGGTAGATCGGCGTTGCTCCTGCGGGATCGCGGTGCGGGGCCCTTTGCCAGGTCGGAGAAAAATTTGTCGGGGCGGTGACACCCGCCTTCTCGAGCCCTCCGTTGGAAGACCCAACGCTGTTGGGACCCCCAATCGCGCCCGTCCCCACCGTTCACGCTGGGACGTCTTGGGGGGAGTCACCTTTTTGGGCCCTTTCAAGCTCATCGAGCTGAATCGAGCATGTTCTGCTTGACGTTCAGCTGAGCCATGTCCTGGAGCTCGGTTGTACTGAGCACATCCGGCCGATCGCCGGGGCCACTTCGCGCCTGCGGTTGGTTTGGCAGGGTGACGAGCTGGATCGTTTTCCGGATGCCTTCTCTCGCCTTTAGGGGTTGAGGAGAGCGAACCCCGCCGGCTGTGCCAACGTATCGTGACGCCCTTCGGCCCGCCCCGGACATTCCACGGCGGCCTGCTGGAGGAGGCTCCCGAGCACGCGGTGAGCAGGATGCCGGCGGAAGGCCGCCGCCGCGGGCGAATCGGGCTTGATGTGAGGGGTCTCGTGTTTGTCCGGGGTTCCGGGCCTGCGTGAGGTGCTTCGCAGCCCCCTGGATGGCGGTGAAGTGATCGTCAACTTTTTTGTCAAAAAACTTGTCTAGCAAAATAAATGGTATCGTTGCCCAACCACAGGAGGTTCCATGTCCGACCCTTTCCCGGGCTGTCGACGGCCGACACCAAGACGCTCTTCTCCCTTGCCCGCCGGGAACGCCTGGCCCCGCACCAACGACTGGAAGACGCTGCAAGATTTTGGCGGGGTCCGCGTGGCGTCACCTGGTTCGACGGCCCGATCGAGGCTTCGTGGATCGTCGCGAGCATCCGTTCGGCCGGGGCGGATCCGGGGTTCCACTCGATCGATCCCGTTGCGCCAAAGCGGGCGATCGCGCCTGCGAGGCCGGGCCAGATCCTGCCCGCCCGCTCGTCGAAGGCGTCGAATGCGACCTGGTCGCTGGTCCGCTTCCCGGTTCAGCGGCGACGGCGTCCATGGCCTTCTTCGACAACATTACTGAAGGCCGGGTCACCCGCCCTCCCGGTCAAGCGTTTGCCCGACCCGAGCCTCGCTGGAGCCGCCCTTCCTATCGCTGGCCCCACCCACGGGCACGCCGCGGCCCCGTGCCCGACGACCTGCCGGGCGACGACCGCGAGGACCTGATCGAGCCCTTCTGGGCTGAGCGAACGCCTGGCTCGGGCGAGGTCGACGCCCCCGCCCGCCCGGCCGTCGGCCTCCGGCGGCGGAGTCGCTGTCCATGACGGCGATGCCTGCACCCTGACTGTCGGGGTCGATGGAGAAATCGATCCACGTTCCGTCGGCGAGCGGCATCGTCGGGAAAGCCGAGGATCGGGCCGCTGAATGTCCGGGAGGCCGCAAGGATCTCGGCGACGGTCGGCCCAACCGATCCCTCGATCGTTCTCGGTGACGGTGCGGCGGGTCGAGACCCGACTCGATCAGGATCGTGACCCCCGCCCCCCGCTCATCCGGCCGGAGCACGACGACCATCCTCGACGATGTCGACTCGTAGGTGACGTCGCTTCTCCTCCTTGGAAGGCCGACGACGGTCGCGGCGTCATCGGCGCCGGGACGCGGCCCGCCCCGTCGCCGATGATCCGGCTGCGGGCGGAAGGTGATTTGGCGGGCGCCTCCGAGGGGTGGGGGGCGGGCTCGGGGACGGGGCTGTGGATGGCGCAGCAGTCGGCTCCGGCGTCGGGGTGTGCGTCACCGAAGGGATCGGCTGAGCGATGAACGGGAGTTTCCCGTCAACGCGACTCCGCCCGTCGAAACCAGCAGAGCGGCCGTCAGGGAAGAGCAGAGCGATCCCGCTTTGAATGCCGGCCCGCTAGTCTCGTGCTCCGCCTCGCTGACGAGCACGATCGGATGTTGGGGCGCCAGGGGTCGAAGGTCGGCTTGTCGGTCATTTCGGCCCCAGCGAGGGACTGGGCGTCGGTGATTTCCATGGTCAGATCCAGCAATCTGCTTTCGCTCGCGAGAGTCGCGACGACCGTGCCGATCGGGATCTTCAGCGGTTGCTCATCCGCGGCGGCAATTCTTCAGCACATAGCGAGACGATCTTGGTTTTCGCGGAGATCCGCGAACGCCGACGCGTTCCGTCGCGGCTCATCGTCGATGTGCGGTGAAGTCCACACTGAAATCGGGCTGGTCGCGGTCAGCGGGGCCCGGGGCCCCCTCGGCTGTGGCGCCGCTGCGAGCGCGCGTGATTGCGGGCGACGTTGTTCGTCGTCAGAAGCAGCCACGCGAGAGGTGGCCGCTCGATCCACGTCCGGCCTGCGCCAGGCTTAAAAGGAACACGAGGGCGGTTATGTCTTCTGCGTCATGCATGACACCCGGTGTCGAAGCGCCTGCCAGAAGACACGATCCCGGGAACGCGTCGTAGAGCGCGCCGAAGCAACGGATCCCCCGCCCGCCACGCCGACCAGAGCTGAGGTTAGCGCCGTCGAAAAATGTCACACTCCAAATGTCCGATGCCACAAAAAGGTTCCCTTCGGATCCCCATATCGACGCGGATCCGACCATAACCCGACCACCCGGACCGTGCCGGGAGCCGGCGGGAAGGGTAGACGGCAGTAGAGCGCGCCGGTCGCCCCTTCGCGCTCGTGTCCGGATAGCCAGGTCCAGCTGGACGTCTTTTCCCAGACCGCCCTCCCAATTCAGGAACGGCTCGCAGGGTCCTGACCTGGGTGTCCAGCGATCCCGGGAAGGCCGAGCCTGATCCCGGGGGCACCACGGGTGAGGCTGCGCGGGTGCGGCGGGAGCGACCACCGGATACCGTCGGCCCCTTGAGTCGAGGTCTGAAGGCAATGCCGGAGGTGGAGGCGACAGGCTCGGAGGGGAACCGTCCGACGTGGGTCGCCGTCGGCGGGAGGAGCCCTGGGGGGCCCAGGTTCGGGGGTGCGGCAAGGCCCCGGTGGTTGCGGAACGACCGCCCGGGTGTTCCGGCGGGGCCGATCGTGACCAGCGGACGACCAGCACCACGACCGCCACTGCCCCGTGACGGCGCGGAAACACCAAACCCCTCCGGGACAACCGTCGGCGGGGACGTAGGGCTCGGCGTCTGCGGTGAACGATCGGCTCCCAGGCTGTCTCGGCAGCACTTCCGCTTCCACCGAACGCGAGGTTGGGGCTCTTCTTCGCCATCTCGACCGCGGCCTCCAGCGAATCGAACTCGACCATCAGGCCCCCACATCCCCGGCGTAATCGCGCGAGCCGCGTCACAGCATCCCGCCCCTCGTGGATCCCGGTCCTCCTTCAGCGCGGCGTTCCATGCGCGCCACGCCGCCCTGTTCTCCTCCACCCGGTCGGCCGGCACAGGATCGGGCCCCGCCCGGTAGATGAAGATGAAGGATATGCGGAAAGTCTCACGCAGGTTTTCCGGCCGACCGAACGCCAGTGGTCTCGACGGACGCTCGCTTGCTATGCTTCTCGACGACCGGACGAAGATCGAGGAGGTGATACCCGAACGTAACGACGTGGTGCTCCTCTCTGGGGTCACGGTCGGGCGATGGTCGTCCGGGGCGCCTTAAGCGCAATCCCGAAAGGACGACCATGCACTTCACCCTCAACCGGATCGACGGCGCTGCATCGAAGCGACTTCACCTCGGAGATCCGGCTCCTGGGATGCCCAAACCCACCCGCCCCCATCCTGCTCGGCCATCCAGGCGCCTGAACAGGATGCGGCCCCCTGACGCCAGAGCTCGGCAAGGGCGGCGGACGGTTTCGCCGCCGCCACCATCAGGCTCCCCGGCGCCGGGGGGGCCGAAGCTGGCCGACGTCGAGGCCCCGCGCCGACAGCGGGACTCGGTGCCGGCAGCCCGCCCGACGTCATCGACCGGCTCTCCTTCCCCCTCGTCGAACGACGGTCCCGGAATTCAGGCCGCGCTGGACGCCCTGCTCCGCTCCCCAATCCGGCGGTCGGATTCTCGGGAGGCGTGACCCATCGGCGTCCGGCTGGCACGAGTCGAGCCGCCATCACGGCGGCGGGCTGTTCGCCGGGGTTCGTGCCCCTCCATCGTCGAAAGGCCCGTCTCGTGACGATCCGCTTCCGTCCTCCTGCAGTGGGACGACGAAGGAAACAAAGGCAGGCGGCCCTCGGTGTTCGACGCGTTCGGCCCCGGGAGAAAGCCTGCCGGATGGGCGGACAACGCGTCCGCATACGCCGGGAGGACTCGGCCCGCTTTTCAGCCGGCACCTGGTGATGTGGAAGGTCGCGCAGGGCCGGGTGACGTCGACCCGTCACCCGGCTCAGGCGGCGCCGTCGGCCTCCCGGGGCGACGGGCGCTTCCCGCCGGTCGGATGAACCCGAAGACGGAAGGCGGCCGACACGGTGAGGGGGTCCGCCAAAAGGGGGCCGCCCCGGAATCGAGCCTGCTGGACGTCCACCCACCGGTGACGCTCCCGGCGAAGAACGCTGGAGGACCTGCCGGCGACCGCGTCCACGCCGTTGGCGACCTCGGTGGTGGTGTCGGTGAGGGCCGCGCCGATCGAGGTGCGGTTCTTCGCAAACCCTCAGCCGTTGATCGCCCACGACGGCGCGGGATCCGGCCGGCAGGGGCGAGGCGATCGCAGAAAGACCCGAAGCTGTTGAGGAGTGGTAGACCGCGAGTCCGGCCCGACAGCGGCGGCGCTCATCCACGCGGCGCAGGTGCCACGCGTTCGACGAACGGCCGAACGGGCGAGGCGAGGGCACGACGACCTGGGCAGCAGCCGAGGGCGGGTGCGGCGGGCCCGCCCCAGGCGAGCTGGGCTGGGACGTCACCAGATAGCTGAGCCGGGGTCGGGGCCCGCCGCGGCTTGAACGCGGGCCGCTGGAGACGAGCGGGCGGGCGATGGCCGTCGAGCGATGCCCGCCGGCGCTCACGGAGGACGCCCGACCGCCGCCACGATCGCGGC